>OX451736.1:752759282-752761782 GCA_948472305.1 Vicia faba | reverse complement strand
TCAAGATATTATTTTCAAAAAAGGATTATGGAGATATTTCTCATTAACTGCGAACTTCGTCTAACAACTCCGTGATTTACAAACCCAGACTTGGTTCAAGGAGAATACGAGATATTTTCGTAATCCATAAAAAAACACCAACCAACAATTACGAACTACGAATTAGGACTCTGATTCCTCATAAGAGGATACGTAGGCATACGACTAAAATCGTGGCGAGTTCCCCTAATTAAAATTATAACCCTATTTCCTAAATTGTAAATCTAAACCCTAGTATCTTTGTGAACAAGGTAGATGAGGGGTTCCTAAAACCTTCTCTTCGTCTAAAACGAGTCAACAACTTAGAATCTCTGACCAAGTTAGGGTTATCCGTTATATTCCCTCCCCTGGGATAAAAATTAATGGTGGCGACTCTTATTTTAAACCGATTATAACACCAATAGTTATCAATAATTATCCATTCAAATCCATGATATCCAAAAATATAACTCAAGTAATCAACCTATTCCAACAATTATCAACATCATCAACATGAAGATTTTCAAGAGTCACATAATTTCCACAATTCAAAAATTAATTCATGCTAAATCAATATAATCTCAATTAATTCATCAATTAAACTCAACACAACAATTTAATCCAAGAGAAATCGAGAACCAAGTTTACCGAAAGAGATGAAGAGGAGTTGATCGGAAAAGCACGGAGGGAGGGAGGCACGGTCGGTCAGAGCTTCGATTGCATCGGAACTTGAGAGAAAAAGCTTTTTCCACTTGAGGGCTTCTTGAATATTTGAGAGTGAGTTTGTAAAAAATGGTGGAATCCCTTTTGAAATTGAGAAAAATAATATATAGAGAGACGCTTAAGTCATGTTTGACATTTAGGATTATAAAAAATTGTTTTTGGAGCCAAATTTCCCTCTTTTTTTTCCATGTCAAATTTGATTGCGCGATTTTTTCATCATATTTTCATGTTTAACTTGAAAAGCGAGCAATAAACCATAACTTTCTGAGCATAATTCGAACTCAAATCTTGAAGAAAATTTATAGATGAGGAAATTTGTGATATCGTGTCGCAAGAATCGTCCCGAAATATTGAAAATCGAGAAAGTCATGATTTTTGCAATATTTGAAAAGTAGTTGACTGGAAATTCGCGTCACCAGATAACTTTCAAAGTATTTTCATTTTCGGAGGTCTTCCATACAGAATTGGCTCGCGAGCTCGAACATATGAAATGTAAAGGATGTCAAGGAGATTCTTATGCCCAAAGAACCATCCTAAATGTTGAACAGCAAAAAGTTATGAATTTCTGAACCCAAATTGTGAAGTATTGATTTTTGGCGTAAACTATTTCAAATCAACTGAAACGCTTGACTTTCTTTACAATCCAAGGCATGCTGGAGCATATGGGAGCATGGCATGATAAGGACTTGATTAATCACAGATTAAATAGCCTGGGGGAACATATTGAATGCATTTTAATTTCGAAAACCTGAGTCCATGCTTTGCTGCATTGATTGACGAAACCAAACGTCTTTTGTAGCTTGACGAAGCTTAAGAGAAGTGCCTTGATCCCATGACTATGGAACCAATGATATGTATGTATGCATATGATAATGAAGTCTAAGCCAAATAGGCTCGAAATGAAGAGGGTAAATTTTGGGGGTACAACACCAACTCTACTAAGACACGATTTCTGCGTTTCACAATACCATTTTGTTGTGGAGTTCTAGGAGCTGAAAAGTTATGTTCAATACCAAATTTATCACAATATTCTTCAAAGAGGTGATTTTCAAATTCACCTCCATGATCGCTTCAAATGACAACTATTTTAGAATTCAATTTATTTTGAGATAACTTGGAAAAACGTGTGAAAGCCCAGAATATTTCATCTTTGCTACGTAAGAAAACTAGTGGGATACCTGTACGTTCGCACGTGTATTGATGTGCTACGCGAATTTCTTTCTAAAATATAATAGGAATGAAAACAAAGAAAAACAAAATTACATAACCAAAAGTTTATTATTTAAAAAAAAAATACATATTTTTATTTATATTTAGATCATAAATATAATTTGACCATATATAAAAATATGTGGATCAACAATATATTTTTCCGTATGTAATTGAGAATTAATTATAAGAAACATATATTTTCTCTTATTTAAATTAATAACGTATATTTTCCGTGTTTGCATTCATACATTATTTTAAATATATTTATTTTTATTTATTTTAATTATAAAAAATATAATAATGTTTGTGACAATGACTGTTTAGTACAAATAATACAAAATATTGATAACAAAATTATAATTCTGGGTGATGATTGGATGTCACCATGTTCATAGTTCTGTAATATATTTGAATCATTGTATTGCTTGTCGTAAATTATGAGATCTCTCTGTATTTCGGTAGATTAGTTACTATATAAACCGTACATTTTGCTTTGTAATTTTGTATTGAATAGAGATTATATATGTAAATCTTTCTGTGATGATGA